>WSYH01016818.1:0-12667 GCA_036426205.1 Ascaphus truei
ATTTAAGCACATAATCCGGGAGTCCAGATATGGGAGGAAACTGACAAACGGCAGTCCTAGCTAGCAGGTGCTGGCTACATAAAACTATACCCAAACCGTTAGAGTCTTTTTAGCAGTCATGCAAACAAATGAAAGAAATCTACTTTGGCTGCAGTAAGTAGTGTGTGATTCCTTTTGCGATAGCAGCAACATCTATCCATGCTCTCATTGGGACAGGAGCTACAGTGGTAACCAGATCCTGATCTCCCTTGCGGTATCAGGTGTCAGCTACATAGGATTAGCAGCTTCACCTGAGTACCTATGAGTGTGGATAAAGCACTAGACATATGTTCCCAGGCATTAAGATAGGGGTGTTGACTTCACCCTGTCACGAGGCACAGGGAGTGTAAATGACTTTCTGAGTCAGGAAAGAGAGCCGGACACTGTAGTTTATGAAAAACCGGTTACCCCTTACAAGGCGCAATTCCTACGGGAGTACTCTTCAGCATTAGCTGCCTGTGAATATGCGGAGACCGAACACAAAAAACACAAGTCATATGAATTTTGTACTGGGAGCTTACATGGAAAAACACAGTCTGGTGTGAGGAAAGTGACGACAAACAGTTTCTTGAGCAAAAAAGGGGGGGGGAAAGTTTGAAATTCAATAATCGTAATTGCACTGGAGTGTCCTTGCATAGATCTTCTATCGATGCATGTCATGAGCCGGGAGGAAAAAGGGTTGTAGAAAAGTGTGTCAAATAAAGGGAAGCTTTGGAATATGAATCTTAATAATTAAATCGATGGTGGATGGTTGTGTATCTGCGGTGAAGTCTGATTGGTCCTCAGCTTGGCAATCAGGGGTATTGGTGGGTCTGACGTCACCCATACTGCCATCTATCTTCCCCCTCCGGCGCCACACACAAAAACACACACACACAAACACACAACAACAACACACAACAACACAACACACACACACACAACACACCACACAAACACCCCACACACATTCTCCTCGTCTTCATGGCGTCTCATCTCTCCCCTCCGGCGCGACGCTAATCTCTCCCTACATAACGCCGCCGGCTCATATTCCCTCCGATCTCCCCTCCCGGCCGCTCAGCTCATATCTCCCTCCGGCGCTCCGCTCATCTCTCCCTCCCGGCGCTCCGACTCATCTTCCCTCCCTCTCCCGGCGCTCCACCCAACCTCTCCCTCCCTCCCGGAGATCCGCTCATATATCCCTACGGCGATCAACTAACTCTCCTTCCGGCCGCTCAGCTCATCTCCCTCCCGGAGGGGGAACAGGCAGTGAACAGGCAGGCTGCAGCTGCCTGCGGCGCTAAGATGGCGGCGCCCGGAAGGACCCACTTCATCCTCCCTCCGGGGGACGAGCGTGAGAAGATGGCGGCGCCCGGTAGTAGAGGTAGGGGCGCGTGTGGTCACTCTTCCCACTCCCCCAACCTCCCACACCTCCCCTCCGGCGCTCCGACTCATCTCTCCTCGGCGCTCCACTCACCTCTCCCTCCCGGCGCGTTCGCGCATCTACCTCCCGGCGGGGGGACACAGGCAGTGGCCAGGCCGGCTGCAGCTGCCTCGCGGGGCTAGAGGGCGGCGCCCGGAAAGGACCCCCATTCCCTCCCTCGCAGCGTCCGAGTGAGAAGATGGCGGCGCCCGGACAGGAGAAGTAGGTGTCGCGTGTGGGCGCTCTCCCACTTCCCCCCCCTACCAGAGAACGCTCTCTACGGCTCAAAACTCCCAAGAGGAAAGCAGGAGTGAGGGCGGAGGAGTTTTATACCTCTTTGTGCCACCGGGAGTCGGCGGAGGACACGAGGGGAGACAAACCAGTGGCAGGCGAGGAGCGCGCATGCTAGAAGGGAAGAAAGCAGGGTGAGGCAAGCCAGCCTTTGGATGCCCCCCCCTGCCTTTGGACGCCCCACCGCCTTTGACGCCCCCCCCTGCCTTTTGACGCCCCCCCTTGCCTTGAAGCCCCCCCCTACATTTGACGCCCCCCCCGCTTTGACGCCCCCCTGCCTTTGACGCCCCCCCACTGCCTTCTTTGCGGCCCCCCCTGCCTTTGAGACCCCCCCTGCCCCTTTGACGCCCCCCCTGCCTTTGAACGCCCCCCCTCCTGCTTTGACGCCCCCCCTTACCTGCATGTCGACGCCCCCCTCCTGCTTTTTCACGCCCACCCCCCCTGCCTTTCACGCCCCCCCTCTGCCTTTCACGCCCCCCTCCTGCCATTCAGCGCCAACCCTCCTGCCTTCACGCCCCCCCTCTGCCTTCACGCCCCCCCTCCTGCCTTTCACGCCCCCCCCGCCTGCCTTCACGCCCCCCCTGCCTTTTTCCGCCCCAGGCCTTCACGCACCACAAGCCTTCAAGCCCCCCCTGCCTTTCACGCCAAACACCCCCCTGCCATTTCACGCCCCCCCTGCCTTTCACGCCCCCTGACTTTACACGCGCCCCCTGCCTTTCACGCCCCCTGCTTCACGCCCCACAGCAATTTCACGACCCCCCCGGCCGTTCACGCCCCGCCCCCTACCTGTAACGCCCCGCCCAACCTACATTTAACGCCAACAGAACCCACAATACCTTTAACACCCCCTACCTTTCAAACCCCCCTGCTTTCACGACCCCCCCCTGCACTTTGACGCGCCCCCCCCCTGACTTTCACGCCCCCTGCATTTTAACGCAGACCCAATGCCTCGTTCACGACCCCCCCTGCCTTTCACTCCACCCACATAGCCTTCACTCCCCCCCTGCCTTTCAAGCCCCCCGCTTTCACGCCCCACGCCCTTTCCCGCCCCCCATGCCTTGCACGCCCCCCCCTGCTTTCAAGCCCACGCCCCCACTACCTCAGCACCGACCGCCCCACTCCCTTTCACGCCCCGCCCACCTACACTTACACCCCCCTACCTTCACCACCCCCCTCATGCCTTTCCGCCCCACCCACTGCCTTTCACGCCCCCCCTGCCTTTCACGCCCCCTGGCCTTTCAAGCACCCCGCCCTTCACGCCCCCCCCCGCGTTCAAGCCCCCCCCCCGCTTCACGCCCCCCCCAGGCATCAGCCCCACTGACTTTCAAGCCCCCCCTGCCTTTTCAAAGCCCCCCCCCCCCGCCTTTCACGCCCCCCCGCCTTTCACGCCCCCCCCCGGCCTTCACTGCCCCCCCGGCCTTCCCGCCCCATCCCAATGCCTTTCACGCCCCCCTGGCCTTTCACGACCACCCCTGCCTTTCACGCCCCCCCTGGCTTTCACGCCCCCCCCCTGCCTTTCACGCCCCCCCCCTGACTTCACGCCCACCCCCTGCCTTTTCAACAACCCCCTGCCTTTCCAAACCGGCCCCCCTCCCTGCCTCCGGGCCAATGCCAGAGTTATACAGCTAGTTACAAATATAAAAAGTAAGAACCATAGACTGGATCTTCCAAAGGTCATGCTGCAAATGGGGGATGTACGATCGTTATTGCGCACCTGTATGGCTTGTATGTAATTTGTAATGAATCAGAATATTTCTGCCTTACAAGGTAAGCACAACCGCACATCAACAAAGTTACCAGGACGATTGCCCCCAAAACCTCTATATTAAACTTGCCCCCCATCCTTGACAACATATTTCCTCCTTACAGACATGAAATGTGGTCTGGGTTTAAGTCACATAAATACCCAAATAAACTTTTTGATGTCATCTGCAGCACAGGAAAGTGTTTTTGACCTTATAATATGCTCTTATAGTACCTAACACCAATATCTGAGACCAGCGGCCGTATTGGGGCCAGGCGAGCAAGGCAGCGCTGGGACCCGTGCCTTCGGGGACGCAAACTCACTCCCTCTCGGCGATTAGGATCCAACATTCAACCGGAGGACAGGGGGAGCTGGAGGATGGGAGCGGGGTCCCATCCTCCAGCTCCCCCTACGGTCGCCGTTTGGGGGATCCTGCGCGACAGGCGTGGAAAAAGGAGAGGTGACGGGGCTCCCGGACCGGCAGAGAGTAAAGGGGTGGGGGTGTGTTGTGCGGTGCTCTTAACTTCTCCCAAGGGGCCGCCCTCTGAGCTTTCGTGCCATCATGCAAACGTGAGTGTCCACATGGACCGTGGCATCATGATGATGACGTAACGCTTGCCGGAGAAAGGGCTGCTCGTTCAGGTAAGTCCCTTTTTTTCCATTAGTGGGGGGAGGGGATCCGCAGGCCCAGAGTGCCATTGAGGCCCTCGCAAGCCTAAGGGTCAATTTACCAAGGCTGATGGTGGCAGCGCATTTCTGTGATGTTACCAATGCTGCCGCAGTAGCATAGTGATGATACCAGGGAGCCAGTGGAAAGCAAGGTGCAAGAGGCGTGGCCGTGCGTTTTTCGCCCTCATTGGCTGGAAACCGCTCACGTTGACGCGGGCCATCGCCAGCCAGAACAAATATGGAGATCGCACCAGAAGGACAGTGCCTGCAGGTCCACGCGTTGCGCGTATGTCGGCAGGCAGGTGTGTTGCTGCTATTGTTTTTTAAAGTTGTTTTTCAGGCGGCGCGGCACCGCTACACACAAACACTGTGGACGCAGTCCTAATATCACAGGCCTAGTCAGCCCTTCATGGATATCATATATACGCCACACCATGAGTTTGAATCAATATACTCACATCAGTGGTTCCCAAACCTTTTACACTACTATAAAAATACTTGTTCATGAGTTGAAGCAGGCCTGGAATTCAGAGATATATATGGAAAGGTGAATAATCAGAAATTAATAATACGTAACAGATACCAAAAATAGTTTACAAAGTATAGAGTGTTGGATATCTGAATTAAGTTTAATTATATTGAGCTTCTGAATTAAGTTAAATGGACATTAAACATTAACTTTGCAGCTCTTTTCTTGCAAATCAGGATACAGTTCCAATTTTTTGCAATCCTTCATTTCTCAATTGAGGAGCAGGGCAAAGTGAAGATACTGCTTCGTCCCATGGTTAACCTACGACAGTTCTGTATACGTTTTGAAGCTTTTGGAAGACAGAGCGCTCTCCTTCCGCTTTTTCCAAAAATGGCAAGATACATTTCCAAAACAATTGTTAATTGTATGCCTAGTTGGCTCTGGCCACTGGGCCGCAGGGTTACTGATGCGTACATATGGTGAGAACAATAGGCATTCATTGTGAGTGCCGTTTGAGATCTGATGATATCGTATGTACCATTAAAGCAAGACGTCCAAGCTGCCGTTTTTTGTTTGTTGTTGTTGTTGTGTTACCCCCTTTAAAAAATGCAACAATACTATCCCACACCAATGAAAGTAATCAGTAAGGTTCCGATGAATCCGTTCCTTGTGAACGTCAGCAAAGATTGCTTGAGGGTTCACTAAATGACTGTCAGTGCAGCAGAGAGAAGAGGACCAAAGGTTTGCAAATTCTGTGGGGAAATCATTGTAACCAGAGAGTCATAGATCCAATTAGTGCAGCTAGAGAGAGGGCCGGGCTCAAAAAGGGGTGTGCCAGAGCCTGTTATTGAAATAAGAGGAAGTGGGAGTAGTGATTTAAAGGTTGAATAAATAAAAAAAAAATGCTTTTTACATGATAATACAGAAAAAATATTTTCGTGTTTTTTTTTTATTTTTTTAAATGTACACGCTTTTCTCATACAGAACTGATATAATAAAATAAACCCCCACACATGTGGGAATTGCATGGTCGCCAGCGGAATGTCCTGATCTAGAGCAGGGTGTGAGCATCCGTGGGGGCGCGGCGGCTTCAGAGGTCCCGCTACTCTCAGCCAAGGCACTTAAATTAAGGGCCGGTGGGGAGCCGCGCGAGGCGTTCTGCAGCTTCTCCTGGCTGATCTCCGACGCAATCACCATGGTAAACCGGCATCAAATGACGCTGGGGGTCAGTGAGCAGCACATTGCCTGGTCCACGATGCAAAGTGACGTCATTGGACGCAGGAGGGGGGCGCACAAGCCGAGCGGTGAAGAAGGCAGGGGGGTGTGAAGGGTCCAAACTTTGCCTACCCCTGATTAGAGGTCACTTCATCACTGGATATAGAAGACTAATCACACTATATTGACACTTGCAACAAAGTGACCACCCGGGGGTCTACTAAAGCCCATAACCTGCACTCTAAAAGTGGCAAATCCCATTAGAGAGCATAGGTAGATGGATATATTGTAAATAATAGGCCCAAAAGGGGGCCTGGAGACCCCTAACAACAGAATCTTAAAGGTTGGTATGAAAATCAAAACATAATACAATTCTTAAACCAAATCGGAACAAAACAACAAATAAGGAAAAAGAGACAAAGGATATTAAAACCTCCCCAGTGGGAGAGACGGTCAGCAGGGGAGCCGGTGTGTAAATACAACCCCTATGCTCAAATGGTAATTATCCTCTAGGTCTATAAGGATTAGCAATAAGAGAATCTAAATATTTAATTTAGTTGTAGCATATGCTGCTCACCTGTATGCCCATCTCAATGATAAGTTTAAGCCATTATATGATCGAAGTACAGAGCAGAATATTTGCTGCCACTCAAACTGAGTATTTATTATGCCATGCCCAACTTCATTAAACTATCGGGGTACAGTTGTTTGCGTTGTAAGATAATTGTGTGGATATGGTGGTGGCGGTTCCTTTAACATTACGTTTCCTTGCGGGTGTATCACGAAAAAAGTGCTGAAAAGGACCATCATACAAATTCCTATATATTGAAATAAAAATATTATCTAGAGATCTATCTTGGGGCCTCCAATTATGAGAGTGCCTCGGGCCTACAAAGGACTTTAATCTGGCCCTGTCCTTGGAACCCCTACTTATAAATGTTTTATTGCTTACGCAATTAGACTATTGCAACAAAACTGTTTGACTGATCCCAGCAATATAGTAAACTGGCTTGTGTGGTAACACCCTAAACCGAAGGCCCCATAAAGATTAAAATTAACTGAATGATAAATAAAGATATAGGGACAGATTGCATTTGAAATGCTTAAAAATGTGACATAGTTTTGAAGAGCCTGAACAGACACACACACAACACACGATTATGTTGAACCATCCTTAATTTACATTCACAAGTTTAAGTAGTAGCACCATATATATTCTACACATAATAATAAATAATAAAAACATAAATAATACTATTATATGTCTGAAGCACTTATTCACATTATCTGTGCATATTGTGTATTTAGATGATGATATGTGTATTACGAAATAAGTGAGCAGATTTGTACCCTACTGGCGCTATATCAATCAAGACATACATATGTAACGGGTATCTCCCCCACCCAATAGCATATTTTATTAAAAAGTGTGTGTGCATTGGAAACCTAATGTATACAAGTGTGGTGCGTTATCTGTCAGGCTCCACAGGAGGACGGAGCCTCCGCTAGGGAGAGCCTGGGGGGCTCCTGGAAACGTTTCTTGTTAGCGCCTCCACATATGTGAAGATCTGGAGTGTAGAGTGGCACCTCACCTTGGAAACATCCATAAGTAACCAGCCCACACAAAGTGTTCTGGCTAAAGGGTTTACTATATGGCAAATACAAAACCTAACATAATTAAACCTATGAAATGACGTGTCCCTCGATAATTAGGGTGACAGATTTGAAATGAAAAAACCGGGGACACATTTTTTTTTTACTAAGTGTATTTATTGTAGTAAACTTATACTTTATACAAGTTAGTCCTTGGACGTGCGTGTGTGCGCGTGCGTCGGATGACCTAAAAAGAAATCGAAAAAAAAAACAAAAAAAGATGTGAATGATTATGAAACCAGTAACCGTGTCAGGACTGCCCCTCTTCACAATTTCTAAAGACCAAGCAAGCCAATCCCGCCGGATCTTACATGAATCCGCCGGGTCCCTCTAAGGTACTATTTCGGGAGTGGAGGTGTTCCCTACCGAGATTCGATGTCTCCAGTGTGAAACTGAGTCAGATCCCGAAGAGAGCAGGGTTAGGGACTTCAATGTAGGTATACGGCAGTTAAGATAAAGACATAGAGGGTGAGGGAGACGGGAGAGCGATGGAGAAGGGAGGGAAGAAGGACGAGAGAGGGAAGAGGACGAGAGAAGAGAGAGGATAGAGGGGGCAGAGAGGAGAGAGAGAGAGGAGGGGGAGGGAGGGAGAGAGACGAGAGCGGAGAAAGGTGAGGGAGAGAGAGCAGGGCAAGGGAGAGAGAGAGAGGAGAGAGAGACAGGGAGGGAGAGGCGAGACAGGGCAGGGGAGAGAGAGAGGGAGAAAAAAAACAGGGAGGTAGAGAGAGAGACAGGGAGGGAGAGAGAGAGAGACAGGGGGGGAGAGCGAGAGCGAGAGGAGGAGAGAGAGACAGAGAGGAGAGAGGGAAAGGAAGGGAGGGAGGGGAGGGAAGGGAGGGAAAGGGAGGGAGGGAAAGGCGAGAGCGGGAGAGGAAGAGGAGCGAAGAGAAAGGGAGGGAGGGAGACGAGTAGAGAGACCAGAGAAAGGCAGAGGGAGAGACGAGAGACAGGGAAGGAGAGAGGGAGAGAGACGGGGGGCAGAGAGAGAGACAGGGAGGGAGAGGAGAGACAGGGAGGGAGAGAGTCGAGGAGCAGAAAGGGAGGTGAGATGAGAGAGAAAGAGAGGACAATGAGGGAAAGGAAGGGAAAGGGGCAGGAGAGGGGAAAGGGAAGGAGGGAGGAAGGGAGGGAGGGAAAGGGGAGAGAAGGGAGGGAGGGAGGGAAGAGACAGGGAGGAGAGGGAGAGCAGACAGCGGAGGGAGGGAGAGACAGGGAGGGAGGAGAGACAGGGAGGGAGGAGCGAGAGGCAGAGACAGGAGGGAAGAGACAGGGATAGCGGAGACAGGAAGGAGGGAGAGACGGGAAGGAGGGAGAGACAGGGAGGGAGGGGAGAGACAGGATAGGAGGGAGAGACAGGGAGGAGAGGGAAGGACAGGGAGGGAGAGACCGGGAGGGAGGAGAGACGGAGGGAGGGCAGAGGGAGAGGACGAGGAGGAGGAGAGAGACAGGGGGAGAAGGAGGGCGAGACAGGGAGGAAGAGAGACAGGGAGGGAGAGACAGGGAGGGCGGGGAGGGGAAGGGGAGGGGAGGGGGAGGGAGGGAGGGGAAGGGAGGGAGAGATGAGAGATCGGGAGGGAGGGAGGGAGGGGGGGGAGAGACAGGGAGGGAGGGGAGAGACGGGAGGGAGGGAGGGAAGAGAAAGGGAGGGAGGAGGAGAGAAAGGGAGGGAGAAAGAGACAGGGAGGGAGGGGTGAGAGACAGAGGCACCCCCCGGGAGGGAGGGAGAGAGAGACAGAGACAGGGAGCGGAGGGAGAGAACAGCGGACATGGGAGGAGAGGGACAGAGAAAGGGAGGGGGAGGAGAGGAAGAGACAGCGACAGGGAGGGAGGGAGAGGGAGAGAAAGGAAGGAGAAAGGGAGGGAGGGAGAGAGACAGAGACAGGGAGGGAGGAAGAGGGAGAGACAGAGAGGGAGCGACAGAGACAGGGGCAGGGATGGGAGAGACAGGATGGAGGGAGAGACAGAGGGAGGGAGGGAGAGTGGAAGGACAGAAAGAGGGAGGGGGGAGAGGACAAGTGGACAGACAGGGAGGGAGAGGACCGACAGGAGGGAGGAGAGACAGACAGGGAGGGAGGGAGACGAGACAGGGCAGGAGAGACAGGGAGGGTAGGGAGAGGGAGCGAAGGGCAATGGAGGGAGAGGGAGAGACAGGGCGGGTAGGGAGAGGGAGAGACAGGGAGGGAGGGGAGAAGGGAGGACGGGAGAGGCCCTGGAGACAGGAGGGAGGGAGAGACGGGAGGGAGGGTAGAGAGGAGGAGACAGGGAGGGAGGGAGGAGAGGGAGAGAGACAGGGAGGGAGGGAGAGGGATGAGGGCTCAGGGATGGGATGGCGCCTGCCCTCTGGGGAGACAGGGAGGGAGGGAGAGACAGGGAGGGAGGGGAGAGGAGAGAAGGGAGGGCAGCGGATGAGGGTAGAGCACAAGGGATGGGGTAGGGTATGAGGGAGAGAAAGGGAGGGAAGGCGAGAGGAGAGCGGAGAAGAGACGAGAAAGGGGGGAGGCGACGAGAACAGGGAGGAAGGGAGAGAAGGGAGGGAGGGGCAGAGGGACACGAGAGAGAGAACAGGGAGGGAGGGAAGAGGCGAGAGACAGGGAGGAGGGCGACGACAGGGATGGAGGTGAGGGAGGTGAGGAAGAGACAGGGATGGGAGGGAGAGACAGGGGGGAGGGGGAGGGAGACAAACAAACCACTGATACACATACACACATCCCCACTGATTAACCTACACCACCCACTGATACACATACCCCCACACCACTGCATACAACATACCACCACCCACTGATAAACATAAAACATCCCAATCGCTACACATTTACACACACCACTGAATACACAGACACACACCCACTGAGACACACACCACACACCAAGGAGACAAAGACACCACACCACGGAGACCTAACACTACACACACACACACACACACCCACCACACACATCACCCCACACACACCCACACACACAACACACACACACACACACACCTCACACACCATCACTGAGACACACACAAACACCAACACTGATACACACACCCACCCATGTACACACCACACCCACCCATGAGACACACACACACAAACCACACCACACAAACACACACAATGATTACACACACCACACCCACTGATACATACACACACACCCACTGCTACACACACCACTGATACACACACACACACCCCCCCAGATACACACACACCCCACCCACTTGAACACACCACAACACCCTGATACACAAAACACACACCATGATACACAAACACACAATTGATGATACACACCAAACCCTGATACACACACACCCCTGATAAAAAACACTCCCGGGGTACACACACACCCCCCCGATGATACACACACACCCCACCCCTGATCCACACACACACCTGATACTACAAACACACCCTGAACACACACGAACCCTGACTACCCACACACACACAACCCCTGATACCACACACCCACCCTGTACACACACCCGATTACAACACACACACACCACACTGATACACACACACACCCATGAATACAAACCCACCCATGATAACACACAAACTAACCATGGACAAACAAACACAAACACCACACACCAACACACACGACAACACACACACACACACACACAACACACCACACACACACACACATCTAATACACACACACACATACCAAACAATGATACACAACCCACATTACACCCAGCCAGCTCCTGCAACGCACCACACAACCGCGCAGCCACACCTGCCCGCCCCCGCGACACCGATTCCCACACCACAGTGGGACGGGGGCGGGAAATTAAGTCACTTTCGGGTGAGCGCGGGGGTCAAAGGCAGGCGCGGCGCGGGGGTCAAAGGCCCCAGGAAAGCGCGTCGCGGGGTACAAGGGCAGGCACCGTCGCGCCGGGAGGGCAAGGGCAGGCGCAACCCCGAACCACCTGACCTATTGCGACACCTCACCTTCTCCCCTTGGCTGGGACCGGGACGAAGGGGGACCTCACCACAAAACAGGGAAGCCGGGAGCGGGGAAGGCAGTCAGTCACGTGTGCGATCTCACAAAGGACCGGGAAAAAGGCGCCCGCCCCCGGCTTCCTCGAAAGCTGCAGACCAAATCACCTGAGGCCGGCCGGCATTCTAAGTCCGCACACGGCATCATAATGATCCAATCCCATTACAGGCGACGGCATTTCTAAGTGCCCGCCCCAGAATTCTCCATCATCAGGCCCCCGGCAGCATTCAACAGAAAGAACGAGACCTTAATTAAAACTGACTAACACGGCAGTCCTAGCTAGCAGGCTGGCTGGCTAAACTATACCCAAACCGTAAGAGTCTTTTTAAGCAGTCATGCAAACAAATGAAAGAAATCTTACTTTGGCTGCAGTAAGTAGTGTGCTGTATCCTTCTGGCTAGCAGCACATCTATCCATGTGCTCTCATCTGGGACAGGCAGCTACAGCTGGTAACAAGATCCTTATCTCCCTTGCTGGCTCTCAGGTGTCAGCTTACATCATGATTAGCTAGCTTCCACCTGAGTTAACCCTTATGAGTGCTGGATAAAGCACTCAGACATATGTTTCCCAGGCATAACTGATAGGGGTTGACTTCACCCTGTCACAGAGGCACAGGGAGTTAAAGTGACTTTCCTGAAGTCAGAAAGAGAGCCGACACTGTAGTTTATAAACCGGTTCACCCACTTCAAAGGCAGCAATGTTCCTACGGAGTTACTTCTTCAGCATTAGCTGCCTGTGTATATGCGAGACACGTAACACAAATAAACCACAAGTCATATGAATTTTGTACTGGAAGCTTTACAATGGAATAAACACAGTCTGGTGATGGGAAAGTGAAGACAAACAGTTTGAGCAAAAAAGGGGGGGGGAAAGCTTTGAAATTCAATAATCTGATAATTTGCCTGGAGTGTCCTTGCCAAGATCTTTCTATCGATGCATGTCATGAGCCGGGAGGAAAAAAGGGTGTAGAAAAGTGTGTCAAATAAAGGGACGCTTGTGAATATGTATATCTTAATATATAAAATCGAATGGTTAGTGCTATCTGCGGTGAATCTGATTGGTCCTCAGCCTCTGGCCAATCAGATTGGTGGGTCTGACGTCACCCAACTGCCACTCTCTTCCCCCTCGGCGCCACACACACACACACACACACACACACACACACACACACACACAC
>WSYH01016819.1:0-12667 GCA_036426205.1 Ascaphus truei
TTTCTGGGTAAGTGACTGGGTCGGTGGGTCAGTGACTGGGTGACTTTTTTTGGGTTGGTGACTGGGTGGATCGGTGGGTGGGTTCGGTGACTGGGTCGGTGGGTCGGTGGAAAGTTACCCAGTCACCGACCCCCACCGACCCATCACGAACCCACCACCGATCCACCCAGTCACCAACCCAAAAAAGTCACCCAGTCACTGACCCACCGACCCAGTCACTTACCCAGAAAAAGTTACCCAGTCACCGACCCCACCGACCCAGTCACCAACCACCCACCGATCACCCACCTCACCAACCCAAAAAAAGTCACCCATCACCGACCCACCCACCGACCGAAGTCACCCCCCAGTCCCCCCCCCACCGACCACCCCCCACCCCACCCCTGATCAAGTGTCCACCCACCCACTCAGTCCCACCCATCCACCCACTCAGTCACCCACACACACTCAGTCAACTCAGTCACCCACCTAGCTGTCAAGGGGGATGGAAGCCCAACCCTGTCGCCCGCCTCCCCAAAATTACATCCCGGGCAACGCCGGGTATATCAGCTAGTGATCATATAAAGAAAAAAAGAAATACATAGTGCAACTCTGCTAGATAAAAATGTTGGTGATCCCAAATTTTTGTGAATACCCACTCACTGGTGTAGATAAAATCAGGCGTTTTTCAAATATAGTCAGGTCCTGGTCTTTGGAAGGGAGGTAGTTAATTAGCTCCCCAGGAATTATAAGAAAAGGAGGTAGACATAGTGCAAATAACGTTTTAATAATATAATATACTCGAGCAGTGAATACATCCAACTCACATGCTCCAGGTGAATAAAAAAGCAATGAGACCAGGTCTGAAAATCACGCCGTCTGAACGCTCGCTCCTGTGATAACCGTATCCCTCCTCTGCTTACTGGCAGTGCCACTTCCGGTTGATGACATCAGAGGAAGGAAGGTCCTACGGCTCTGATAATTCTTTCCAAAGAATAGGGCAGCAGTGGGCGCATGCCACTAGAGTGGTTGTATGCATGCTGCATTATTGCATTAACAGGAACAGGATGTGCATTAAATGTATGAGAAACTTTAAGAACCTCTAAGAGAGGGTCTGTAGGGTATAAATAAGGCACCCTACTTCAGGGTATGTTTTCCAGAAAAAAAGTAATGGAATTGAAAGGGAAATCTAATAAATGTTTATTGAAAATTACAGAATTGTTTTTGAGGAAAGCTAGTTATGTACTGTAAAGGATTTTCGGTCTGGCCTGATCCACCCAATCTCACATTGCCCCTGTGGTCTAACCAGTCCCCATTACATGGTCGGGTCTGGTGGTGCACCTGTTGGCAACAGGACTCCCGAGTCTCCCCATGATGTTGTGGGAATGCCAACCCAGACAGGCAGCTGAGGTAGTGTGTGCGAGTCCTACCTAACCAGTGCGCGCCTCCACCTCATCAATCCCTCGCGTCCGCATGGGATGTTCTGATGAGGAACTCCCTGTGTGCCTTCCTCTGCAGAGTATTCCACACTCACACAGTGGGGTTTACTTTGAATAGGGCATCTTTATTGGCATGGTGGTATGGGCCAGCTGCCCCTCACAGCTTGCGCTCAGCCGCTCATCTCTCTTGCTGCACTCCATTAGGAAGGTTCCTTCTCCTAATTGTTTCTTCCACCTCTCCCCTCTGGGAGATTCACCAGCTTGTCTGTCTGCTTTAGCTGCACAGACTCACAGCTCTTGCTTAGCCTCTGCAACACGTTGCAGACCTCCACATGACTCTCCTGAACAGAGTCAAAACACCAACTCAACTGAACTAACTTTAGGAAGTGCTGTGCAATATATCAGCTTCCAGAAAGACCCACCTCTTCTCTGTGTCACTAACAGGGGACCACAGACAGGCTGTCACTTCCTTTGCTACTATCTTACACATCACCAGGGGTGAGGGCAAACCTCCATGATGACTACTGGCAATCCTGCATACTTACCAGGTTTACGCCAGCATGAGAAAGAGATATGTACACCAATTTTACACATGGCTACATAGCTTTTATAGTAAATAAATAAGCTAACAAAAGGATGCGCCACCTTTTGGAAGAAAAGGGAATTAGCTACAGTAACTTGTGGATCAAGAGGAACCTACCATTTTGAATCCTTTAAGTATAAAGAGTTATCTACGTGTGCCTATACATAATGTTAACTTGTAAGTCCCTCTTTGTATCTCAAAAAATATGAATCCATAGAAATCCACCTCATTAGTTGTTCTTCTATTAACCATACTTTAAAAATGTCTATAGACCGCACAATTAGAAAATGACTACAACAAACGACAAAATGGAATGACACCTACAAATGGTAGTATTTATCTTGTGAAATCCTAAAGTTAAAATTTGTGTAGCAAGTATATAGGGTGACAACAGAGTGATCTCCCACAATCCCTCTTAGTACTGCACAACTGGCTGCAATGGCGTATGGCAACAATGAGTGCTAGATAACGAATGGGGAGTGAGCAGTAGGGAGACCCTGGTAATTGCACCCAGTGCTAGGATAGAGCAATTACCTAAAATCCTATAGGAAACAATAAATATTTATTAAACATCTATATAAACCACAATTAAACTTGTTTTTAAAGTTAAAATTTGTGGATAGATTAATAGACGAAATCACCCTTACCAAGAGAGAGGTGAATCAGCGGGCACGACTGCGCAGAAAACAAGTTGCAAAGACTGGACTGGGCTATAAAAAAAATCTTTATTAGAGCATGGATTAAAAAAACAAGAGTAGGGGAAACAGACCCCTGCGCCTCTAACGCGTTCACCCAGTATGGGCTTTTCAGAGAAATAAAGATTTTTTTTATAGCCCAGTCCAGCCTTTGCAACTTTTTTTCTGCGCAGTCGTGCCCCTGATTCACCTCCCTCCTTGGTAAGGGTGATTTCGTCCTGTCTCTGCATACAGCAGGAGCCCACACCCGGATGAAACGACTTAGTGATAGTACTTTATTATTACTACTCAAGTGGGAGCTTCCCCAATCATGGTTCATCTAGTTGCTGGATTTTCAAGGGGTCTGGGTGGGTCTCAGACTTCCCCCAACAACCCTCCTTATCCTTGCCAGACCGTGTTCCAACTAGGGGTTAATCTACACAGCTCCACACAGCATTTTATTATTAGAACATGTGATCCGGATGCAGCAATTTATTTCAACAAGTGGGTTTAATGCTCTGTAGCACCAGTTAATTGAGGGGACCTTACCTCAATATTCCAATGATTGATTTAAATAGTTGCTTTTTTTGTGTGTGTGTGCACTGCATGTTATACATTATAACTGCCTCTTCATGGTTTGTTTTGTTTTTTTTCCGATACCATGACTACCACAAATAAACTTATTATTCAAAATTGCTCCATTCACAAAACTTCTTTGGAGTAAAACATGGAACCCTCTCACAATGATCAGTAGAAAATAATAGTTTTTCAAGATATATAAATATCTAGTTTCATATAGAACTTTGTTCATGTGAGAAATTGTCTACTACTCCTTTTCATTGTGAAGAAAAAGGAATTGCTATGGATTGTCTGGCACTAGAACAAATATTCACAGCTGTATAAAAGATGTTACTGAGTACACAACTGTAGCCATGGATCCCTGCGTACTTTCATATCTCCGTTAATATGTAGTTCTATTTTTTTTCTGGAAATACCATTATGATGTATATAATACAACTTAGGTCTCAATGTGTATAAACAGAGAATTTCAGAGGGAGTCGATGATCTGTTCTGTACATGCTTGTTTTATATGCTCCAAACATGCAGAGCAAAAAATGTATAACTGTAGGTTATCTATTATTTTACACAGGCTTTGCTATACACGTCCATGATTATGTTAGACCAGTATTTACTTTTACTCTGCGTGTGTCTCTATACAAAACAAAAACATTGTTATATTTTAAGTGCCATTGGTGTATTTATTATTTAATTAAAAAAAAAAAGTCTTGGCAACAGCAACAAAAAATAATAATAACTGTGTTGCTATAGATAATAATTTTGGAAGAACCTGATTTTCTATCAATTCCTCTTTTCTTGAAAGAATTTAGCCTTTTTTTTTATTACAAGCCCTTATTCTAAATTGTTTCTCCACAGAATATATGAAACATGAGGGTAAGCCTCAGGAGGTCGCTAATTCTTTAACGTTCCATTATCTCAATTTAACATATCCATTCCGAACGCGTATCCCTAAAGACACTTACTGTAGCGTAACGATGTCTTTGTATTTTACGTAAAATAATGGATTAATACATTTTAACCTGACTTATCTTACTCATTTGCAAATTATGTAGTAATGAGGAGTCTACTTAACAACAGATCATCAGACCTTTGTTAATGTTAGCACATCATAATAACACTACGTACCATATTTAGTACCTTCTAAAGCTGCCATTATTCAAATCTAGACCCTGATTATCATTGAGTTATTTTTTGGAATAGGCTCAAAGCAATGTAATGATACAGGACTTAACCCTTTAATTAACAAAAGTTTCATGTGTTATACAAAGATATATATGTGATCATATAAATTATTTATTTATTTATAAAATATTTTACCAGGAAGTAATACTTGAGAGTTACCTCTCGTTTTCAGTATGTCCTGGGCACAGAGTAAAACAAATAATACATGGTTACAAGTACAGTTACATAAATGAACAGGGTATACATTTATACAAAGACATTGCGTGCACAGTTAAAGAAAATATATATTATGCGCGTATGAAACAGTTTACAGACCAGGTGAAAATGTGAGACAGCCTTAGATTTGAAAGAACTTAAACTGGTGGTGGATGTGGGAGTCTCTGGTAGGTTGTTCCATGTTTGGGGTGCACGGAAAGAGAAGGAGGAACGTCCGGATACTTTGTTGAGCCTTGGGACCATAATAGTCTTTGGAGTCTGATCTCAGTGATAAGTGCTGCAAGTGGTAGGGTGAGAAAGCTTGTTCAGTTAGCTGGGTAGCTTGCCCATGAAGAATTTAAAGGCAAGACACGGAAAGGTGAACTTTGCGCCTAGACTCTATGTGTGACCAATCTATTTCTTTGAGCATTTCGCAGTGATGTGTGGTTGTAGTTGCATTGGAGAACAAAACACAGATTGAATTGTAGAGGGTGTCAATTTGCTAAGGGTGGGTTTGAGAAGCCGAGCATATACTATGTCTCCATAGTCAATAATTGGCATTAGCATCTGCTGTGCGATACCGCTTTCGTACCAGAGACTTAGGGAGGATTGTTCCTGTAAGTACCCCTAGTTTGGCATAGGTCTTGGTTGTCAGGGTATCAATGTGCATCCCGAATGTTAGTGGGAGTCAAACCATAAGCCAGGTATTTAAAACTATGACAGGTGGTTAGGGTGGTTTAGTGTTGGTTCTAATCTGGAGCTCAGTCACTGGAAGCTTACAATTTTCTTGGTCCCAAATACCATTGTTACAGTCTTGTCAGTGTTTTAAAACAGTTTGTTTTGGAGAAATCCATTTTCGAGTCTCAAAAAGTCAGACTGAAGTATGTGATGAAGGTCAAGAGGGCTATGGCTGTGTGCATATAGGATTGTGTCATCTGCATACATGTGTATTGAGGCTTCCTTACAGCTGTGGGAAGATCATTAATGACACTGAGAAGAGTAGGGCCCCAGAACAGAGCCTTGCGGGACACCACATGTGATATCAAGGGGGTTGGAGTTAGAGCCTGAGATGGACCCATTTGGGATCTTCTGATAGGTAGGACTGAAACCGTTTAAAGCATGTTTCCCTATTCCAGAGCTCTGGAGTTTGTTAAGCGGATAGCATGATCAACTGTGTCAAAAGCCTTTGCAAAATCTAGAATACTGCACCAGTGAGTTTGTCCCCGTTCCATTCCACACTGGATTTCATTGCAAACTTTTAGCAGGTAGTTACGGTGAGTGTTGGGACGAAACCCAGATTGGAATTGGCTAGGGAAATTTTTTCTTGGTATAGAAATCGCTTAATTGGGAGTGGACACATATTTCCATGTCTTTGGAAGAATTGGAGAAGTGAGATTGGCCTGTAGTTTGAGACAGTGTTTTTGTCCCCACTTTTGAAGATTGGACAACTCTGGCAGTTTTCCAGGTCTTAGGGATATGGCCTGCAGACAGGATAGAGTTGACTATGGACGCAATTGGTTTGGCAATGGCTGGGCACCATTCGTAAGAACCTAGATTGTAGTAAGTGGGTCCACATTGGCCTTAGTTTTAGTTTGAGGAGCTCTTGTATATCTCCTCTTCAGGTACTGGGCCAAATTGAAAATTGTGGGCATGTGGGGAGGGGGTGGGACTGTAGGGATACTCCCAGGATGAGATTCAGGTTTGTGGTTTGGGCTGCGTTTCGCTAATAAGTTAGTGGCACACCCCACAAAGTAATCATTGAATGCATTTGCAATGTCAGTGGGGTTTGTCAGATAATATCCCCCTTAGTGATATTACTTTGTTTTTGATGGTTAGGAGGCTGGAATATATTGTTGATAACCTTCCAGAAGTTAGCTGGGTTTGATGTATTCTGGTGGAGATTGTCAGAGTAATATTGTGCTTTGTGCATGCCTTGGTTTGCCTTGTGCCACATGTTCCGCATGCATCTGTAGTGATTGAGATCCTTGATAGTGCCAGTTACCTTGTAGCTTTTCCACAGCATCCCTGAACTGGTAGAGTGCTATAAGGTCAGGTGTAACCCATGGAAGTGGGCCCCCCGTACCCTTATTTTGCGTAGTGGAGCATGGGTATCGCAGAGTTTTAAGAACTCAAATTGGAAATAATCGAGCGCAAGTATCAGGCAGGGTCGGGAATAAATCGATTCTGTGCCATGGGCAGTTGGTAAGATCATCCAGAAATGTTGTGGGTTAAGTTTTTAAATGTTCTAGTGAGGAAACTTTAGGCTTGAATGGGGCGGTTTAATTTTTCTTACAACAGTACACTATTGCATGGTCACTGAAAATATCAGAAGGATGCCAGAGGATGGATCTGCTGGGGTTTTGAGGAGAGAATCCAGTCTAGCAAGGAATGGTTATGCGATTTCAGGTTTATCCGTGTGGGTTGGGAAATAGTTGCGATAGGTAAGTGACTTGAGTTGTATCTGGATTTTGTGGTTTTTAGGGTCAGCCAATTGAAGTTGAAATCCCCAAGAACTAGCAGCTCACTCTTCTCATTCAAGAGGAAATGGACCAAGAATTGGGTGATATCAGTCAGGGATTGTAAGGGGCTTTAGGGGGGCGGTAGATGCCAGCAAGCAAGATGGGCTTAGAAAGGGGAGGCAGATTTGCCAACTAGAATTTCAAAAGAGGGTGGGCTTGGTGGGCAATTTAACAGTGTAAATTGTAATGTGTCTGCAATATAAAATAACAACCCCTCCTCCTCCTTTGACCTATATCTCCTAAAATGGAGTATCCCTGAATGGCAATATTGCACAGGGGTTTTAGGGGATAGCCATGTTTCTGTAAGAATGATGGCTTGGGTTTATGCATAAGGCACCATGCCCTTAGTTTGTCCATTTTGGGCAGCAGGCTCCGTATGTTTATATGGGCGACAGATAGCCCTTTGGAGTTTAAAAGGTTGGAATTCTCAGGGGGCATGGGACAGAGCTGAAATGGGAGGACCTGGTTAGGTTCAATATCACCTGCTAAAGAGAGTAACAGTATGAGTAGAAATTTGGTAGTTGTTTGCAGTTGTAAATTGTGGTGTTTTGCCCATTTGAGTGACAGTGGTTTGTGTCGGTTTTTAGAGTTCTCCACCCACATTCAGTAGATAGGCAAGGCTTAAATGTCTGAAACATATCATAAACTAATTATGGTGTTTGGTATTAAAGTGATATGTGTTGTGTGAACTAATATGGTATATAATGTAGTAATTCTGTATAAAGTATGGTGTAAATAAAGTATAGCCATATGTACCTCAACATATAAATTCACATTTCATTTTTTATTCATTTACAATTAAATAAATGAAGATTTCCTTCCTTCTTTATTTAATGTACATTAATAAAATAGTATACTGTAGATATTTTGAGGTATGTATGGATATACAATATTGTATACCCATACTTATACCAGGGATCCCCAATGCAGTGCCCGTGGGCACCATGGCACCACCAAGCTTTTGTGGGTGCCCATGACTGACTGGCCAACCAGTTATAATATGGTGTGGATCAGGGATCTCCAACACATACAGTAGATCACGAGCTACTGATACCTCCTGGCTGCCATTGAGTAGCTCCTGAAGTGCTGCACGCCTCTCTCCTCGGTCCGTGCTGGATCAAGGCCAAGTTTTGCATCCGCGAGCTGACAGCTGCTGCCTCCCCACAAGGTCAGTAAGTGTATTTTTTGGTGTGTGTGTGTTGCGTCCACTTGGTTGGTGCTCGCAACTCTCTCCTGAACTCAAGCATGCTCTTGGGCACAAAAAGTTGCGGACCCCTGATTTAACAGTCTGTAATTATAATTTCATGAGATATTATGTATTTTAATCCATCTGGTGTGTCGGGGTTAATGTGCAACATGTTGGTTGTTTAAAATACCATAGTTGGTTGTTTGTAACAGGTCAGGAGTTTTCCGGGTTTGTGCTTGTCTTCAATGAGAGTTTAATTGTAGGGGCCTATCCTTTATGGCCCTAAAAAGTCCTAGATGGGTGTATGGAGCTGATAGTCTTACATAAGGGCAGTATTTTGACAGAGATGGGAATAAAATATGGCTCTCCTGACAACTTTATAAATACAGTAAAATAAGGGGAAAAAAAACACCTGTCAATGGTTATCCCAGTCAATCAGATGGCTGGGACCATTGGTCAGTCAAATGTGACCATCAGGCCATATATAAGGCCTGTGCCGTCTCATTTGTGCTAAGAAGATGAAGAGGCAACATCTCCCAATTGGATTTACAGTACAAGTACGATGAAGATAAAGAACCACAACGAGTGGATTACAAGTACAGATTAAGCAAAGAAGACCCCAAAATGGATTCAAATTACAGATAAAGAAAGAAAAAAATAATTAAAGATTCTACCGTGGACCATGGCTGTTGAGGAGAATTGCTTAGGGGACCAGGAGTTGCTGCTACTGTTGCTTGTTGTTCTGTTGGAGTCAGATTCGTGGGTGAAGACAATCAAAATGTAGAAAAAGATGCATTGTATTTTATTCATGTTGTATTTGTTTTTTTAAGGTTGGCATTTGCATTGGCATACTGTCAACTTTTGTGAAAGACAAATGTTTCCAGCATGCAAAAAAAGGGGGGGCCAAAGACGGAATAGCCAAACAAATTTAATGCACAACAAGCACAAATCAACATAAAGTAAGTAAAGATGCAGCACACCACATAAAGAATAGGCTGAGAAACCGGAAGGGGAGTGAGGGTGAAAATAGGAAAATAAAGTAGTATAGGGTGTCCCCCTGTACTACTTTTTATTTTCCATTTTCCCACCCTCACTCCCCTCTCCTGTTTCCCCGCCTATTCTTTATGTGGTGTGCTTGTTCTTTACTTACTTTTATGTTGATTTGTGCCTTGTTTTTTATTAAAATGTGTTTGGCATATTCCCGCCTTTTGGCCCCCCCCCCCCTTTTTTTTTGCATGCTGGGAACATTTGTCTTTCTTTGAATTATTGTTTTGAGAGGAAATAGGGTCCTCTCAGTTCCACATTGCACCATTTTGTAATCCCATTATATGCTGGTTTTGGTGCTGTCTATCTTAATTTTTTGTGTGCTAACTGTAACTTTTGTATTCCAATGTAAATGTCTTTTGTTTGGTGCTGTGTTTTTATTTGCAGGCTTTTTATTAGGTTGGTACTGTATTGGGCATTTGTATTAATTTAATGTACAGTAATGTCTTTTTATTTGATGCATGTACAGGTATTTTTTTTTTTTTTGCAGGTTGTCAATTGACTGTCAGGTGACAGACCATGCCCCACAGGGCATGGTGTGGTACTGTGCCAATTGGTTTATTGGCTTTTTTTTGTTTTATGGTGTAGCGGGTGTACCCTGGGGTACGGTAACTATGATGCTGCTGTCACCTTGAGGCTAACAAGAGGCCTGAGCCTCCGCCACCTGAGCCTGGGGTATACTTACACTAGGTGCAGCGCTTGCCACTGATGAGGGATCCCAACCTGGTGAGTGTTTCCCTTATCAGAACCAACATATACGTAACCACACGCAGTGGATGAAACAGTATTTACTTAGCATAATAATAATAACCCTTGCAAACGTTCAACATAAACAGCATGACATTCCCCTGCATTAATATCATCACATCACCCCCACACATGTAAATGGTTGCCCCACTTTAGTGTCAGTCTTTATCATCACCCTAGTCCTGGTGTACCAATTGCCAGGGCACTTAACCTCTCAGTGTCCACCAGCTATGAAGTTAGTGTGAGTGTGAGGGACAGCGCTTCCTGTGTTGGGGCCCGTTGTGCACTATTATACTACCTCCCTGATCACGCTCCTGATCAGGATAATCCTTGGACTCAGCAACAACCCCGACAGTGATCCCATGGCGCAACACGCTGCTCCTTGCAGGGATAATACACACGCTACTCCACAGGGGAGGGATCCCCAGCCGGATGATCCCTTTTCAAATGGTCTGTGCTATGAAGTCAGATGCTCTTTCAGCTACAGCTCTACGACAGTCAGGCACTGTCCTGCACCATCTCTCTCACTATGAGTATAATGAAGGAGTCCCTCTCTTAGCAGTTCCCTACACAATACAGTTACTTCTCTACAGTGACTCAGGGAGCTAACTGGGCCCTGGGGATTTACCTCTGGCTAGTCCCGAGTACTGCTTCGTGGACCTAACCTGCACCTTCAGGTTCCTGGTCTTGACTCCTCACTTCTGCTCTCCCAGCAGGCCGTACTAGTTCCTGATCCTCCGAAGACTCCTGCACTCCCTACTGGCCCCTGGTGTCAGGTGATGTCACTGCCCTGAGCATCATGGGGCTGGTAGTTCCTGTCTGCAGCCTTTAACACCTGGAGCCTCGTGCTCTCTCCCTCTATGGCTGCGCGCTCTGCACCTCGCACTCGTGCGCCCTGAAAGGGCTGCCGCGAGTTCCTCTGCTCATGCGCAACCCTCCCAGGCACTCGGGTAGCTCCTTGCCACTTCCATGCATGCGCAACTCTTGCACGTGCCGCGCATCCCAACATGGCAGCGCCCTGCGGGGGAACCGCCAGTGACTCCCTTCACTTGCCGCTCGAGGGTTAAGGGAGGGGAGGAGCGCGGGGGAGACCGGAGGGTACCTGGCGAATCGGTAATGTCACAGATATAGCCTGTTTCTATCACCGGGGTTTTCCTAACCGAGCCTTCTCTTACGTGAGATTTCCCAAGAAATTCACGCGAGTTATCTTCGATTTAACTTGTGAAATGAGACCTGAAGGCGGACAGAAATTCGATATGGGATATATGCAATACTATACAGAATCTCAAGTTGGTGATCGCGAGTTATTGTGTCCCCTCCAGTCTTAAACAATGAAACCATCAACACTTTACACATGCTGACAAGGGGCTACTGTCAGTTGAGTGACACTTACGTACTGCATGCTATGTGTACGGCAATACACGAAGACAAGGGCTAGGTTAGTGACATTCACTGTACTGCATGCTGAATGTGTACTGGATGTGGACATGGTGACAAGGGCAACTGTCAGTTGAGTGACATTCACTGTACTGCATGCTGAATGTGTACTGCATGTGACATGCTGACAAGACTAGGTTGAGTTACACTCACTGATGGCATGTTACATATGACAGGGCTAGGTTGAGTGACACTGTATTAAAAGTACTGCTAAAGAGCAATGAAACTAGTGAACACTTTATAAAACAAAACTTATTTTTTATTATATGAAACTTACTTACTACTGCAATCTGTGTGTATCCAGTACATATGTATAAAGATATATATCAGTACGAGGGTCTGATTGTACACATATACTTTAGATGTTTTTTTATTGCATTGTGTGTGCTCCAACTTTTTTTTGGATGTTACAGTTCATGGTATCAAGCTGTGCATATCGACCGCGTGTCTCCTTCCATGATGCCTAAATTACTTGAAGCTCTTTAGACTACTCTGCATACGTAATACACAATTAAATGACATCCACAAACCGCCATCACCAGCAAGCCAAACTGCTCCCTGTACCTGAGAGAACAAAATTTGGATGTTTGTGAGGTTTCTAGCACTGCATACTTAGCCCAAACGCATGCGCAATATTAACACCATCCCTCAAAGCGCCACCATCACCACCAAGCCAGGGTTTAGCCTCGAAAACAAGATAACAATCTTTGTGAGAGAGAACAAATTAGGAGAGAATTTTACACAGGTTTTATTTCTCACAACAGTACGAAGGACTGAATAATAGAATACCACACGTTTGCACATATACAGTTTGGTCTGGAAATAATTGGACACTACACATTTTCATATTTTTGGCTCTGTACCACAACAATGGATTTGAAATGAACAGCCTAGATGCAATAGAAGTGCAGACTTTCACTTAATTCAAGAAGGTTGAACAAAATATCGTATGAAACTTTTAGGAATTGCAAACCATTTTCATACACAGTCCCCTTATTTCAGGGGCTCAAAGTAATTGGACAATTAACACAATCATAAATAAAATGGTAATTTAATACTTTGTTGAAATCCTTGCAGGCAATACTGCTTGAAGTCTGGAACTC
>WSYH01016820.1:0-12667 GCA_036426205.1 Ascaphus truei
CCCAAATGGTGAATCCAAAATGATTCTCTCTTCAATAGTTCTAACTCCCTGTCACCCCCTCTCCAATGTTGTTTAACCTGTTCAATAACTGTGTATTTCAGACCTGTTGGATCCCCCTTGTGAAATACTGAAAAGTGATTAGAGACACTGTGTGTAATGAGTTGTCGTTTGATACTACTTAGATGTTCTACAATTCTAATTCTGATTGGCCTAACAGTTTTACCCACATATTGAAGTTTGCAGGGACACTCAAGTAGGTATATGACATGGTCCGATCTACAGGTAAGACAGGTTTTGATGTTGAAACTTTCATTTGTTACATTGGAGCTAAAACTAGCAGTGATGGGAGACTTAAACTGGCATGCCCTACAAGTCTTGCACCCATAAAATCCCTTGTTGTGGCTCTGTTGTTATATTATTGGCTTTCCTGAACAAAACACTGGGTCTATCTGGGATTTCTTTCCCTAATATAGGGTCATTATTTAAGATGTCCCAATGTTTGTTCAGGATCCTCGTGATCTTTTTGGATTCTTTATTAAAGCCTGTAATGAATGCAAAGTCTAATTGTTCGTTTTTCTTTTTCTTTGCCCTAGGTTTCAAAAGGTCACTTCTATTCTTACAATCTGCTTTCAACAGTGCTCTGTCTAACATCTCCTCATCATAATTCTTCTCCAGAAATCTATTCTTAATAAAGTCTGCTTGTTGCAAAAATTGGTCTCTGTCTGTGCAATTTCTTTTGAGTCTATTAAATTGACCCAGTGGCACATTGTCCATCCATCTGGGTAGATGACAGCTAGATCTCAAAATATAATTATTTTTATCAATATCTTTGAAAAAGTTTTGGTCTTGATTACATTTTCTTCTATATAAATTACCAAGTCCAAAAAATGTATCCTTTCCCTGCTTCTCAAACTGGTGAAATGTAAATTCCATGTGTTAGTGTTAATATAATCCATGAATTTATCAAGTTCCTCTTCACTCCCATTCCATATTAAAAAAACATCATCTATGAAACGGTGCCAGAGTACCAGATCCGCCCCGGGCCACCCTTCAGGCCAGATGAACTCCTCCTCCCAGAATGCCATGAAGAGGTTGGCATAACTGGGGGCGAACCTGGTACCCATCGCCGTTCCTCAGTTTTGTAAGTAAAATTCTCCCCCGTACCAGAAATAGTTGTGAATTAAGATGAATTTTATGCTTTCTACAATAAAATCAGCCTGACTTTCTGGCAATTCACTATCCTGTCTCAATATGTTTCTAATAGCAGAGCATCCCTTGTCATGATGTATAGACGTATAGAGAGATGTTACATCACACGTTGCCATAATATACTGATCTTCCCATTTTAATTCATGTAGTGTATTCAAGATATCCATTGTGTCTCTTAGATAGGACTTTTGTTTAGTAACATACTTTTGAAGAAACTTATCTATATACATAGCCAGGTTCGCTGTGAGTGAGCCAATCCCCGAGACAATAGGTCTGCCTGGGGGATTGGCTACACTCTTGTGAACCTTTGGAAGATGGTAAATAATTGGCATTTTTGCCTTATCCTCATATAAAAAATTATATTCCTTTTCGTTGAGAATACCTATCTCCTTTTCCTTATCCAAGAGACATTTCAATTCTACTGTGTATTCACTCAATGGGTTAGACCTGAGTTTCATATAAGTGTTTTTATCCTCGAGGAGGCGTAATGACTCTGTGTCATAATCTTATTTGTCCATAAGGACAACGCCACCCCCCATGTCGGCTTGTTTCATAACCAGATCCTCATTCACCACCAGTTCCCTCAATGCATCTTTTTCTCCTTTAGTGAGATTATCATATTTTTTTTCATATTTACATCACTTATTCACTTTCTGTTGTTTTGTTTGATTGTTTTATTTACTTATTAGAAGTATTTAATAGTTTTTTCACTTTATTTATAGTGAATACCCTTTTTGTATCTGTTTGCGCCTTATTTCACTTTAGAGCTACGACCTCTACAAGCAAAATATGCCCACCTGTAGGACTACCACAATTGGGGGTTCTAGCAAATACAGTGGTAACAGCTGCAATAGTGCCTCCTGAGGTCAGGAAGAAAATTACACCTGATAGACCCAAAATGGAGATAAAATGCAGCGTTCCTGTAATGAACCCTACCCCACGGAAGAGTGGCCCTTCCAGTCCAATAAAGAGGAAGACATCTCTTACGGGGAACCCAAAACGAGTCACACCCACAAAACACCCCAAGAATGGTGGGGGTGCCTGAACTCGGCACAAACCGAAAAGACCGCTCTCTATGATGACGAATATGGTCGACAGGAGAAAAAGCGGGAGCGCAGATCACCAAATATTTCTGTCAGCTAAAGCAGCTGCAAGAAAGCCTGGCGTATACAATGAAGCCGCTGAAATATCAAATAAAGAAGGAGAACCCAGTATTCCTGATCGGATGGAGTCATCCAAAACAAAAAGGCCGAAAAAGAAAAGCGGTTCTTCACTTATCGTGGAAGGAACAGACACGTCCGCAGATCCTGTGGAGAAAAGGGGGACCGAGTTGCCCTGTAGCCTAGAGAAAATGGAGAATTCGTCCTGCGAATTATCGAATATCCAGAGGGCCCAAGGCAGAAGTCGTGTACCCCAAAGAAGTGTCTGTCCGGTGCCAACAGTGAGGAACCCTCAACCAACCATCCCAGGGAAGCGGAGCCGGAACCAGTGAGTGACGATCCCTTGACCAGCCCTGAAGACGCCTTGAAAATTGCCAGGCGTGACTGTGATCTACTCCGGGAACAATTGAAACTTGAAAGGGAAGATAATGTTGAGTTACAGAAGATGGTACTCGCAATGTACTCTGAATCTGGAACAGAATTGGACGATCTCAAGACTTAGCTAGATACTGCAAACTATTTCTGCCATGGATGAAAAGCAGAGCCAATCTGATAAAATGATGGCTAAGCTGAAGCGAAAGTATGAGGAGGCACTGAAGCAGATGACATTCTTTCAGCAAGAGGTTCACACTCTTCGCGTAGAGCTGAATGCCTCACAACAGGAGGTCAACAGTGTCCGGACAGAGGTGGACGTATCTCAGAAAGAGGTTCAGACACTCCACAGAGCACTGGATGCCTCACATCATGAGACCAACAGCTGCCGCACAGACCTGAAAGTCTCCAGAAAGGAACTACACAGTCTCACTGAGGAGCTGGACATTTCTAAAGAAACTACTGTATTGTCAATCTTAATACAGATCTCAAAGTCTCTCAGAAGGAGCTTCAGACCCTCAACCTAGAGAAGGAAGTCTCACGAAAGGAGACTGTCATTCTCAAAGCAGATGTGCGTAAATGGAAGGAGGACTGCAAGGAGGCCCTGAATAGTACAGAGACTGAAAAAGGAGAAAATTTAAGATTAAAAAGAGAAAACTTAAAACTGGAAGAAGAAAAAATCTCCTTTGACAGACTACGTCAAGGAAAAGAATGAAAAGCTGCACGAGCTTAAAGAAATAAATAGACTTTTGGAAGGTGAGAAGTTTGAAGCAGAGAACCGACTGCAGAACCAACTGCAAGGTCTGCGTACGCACCTCCAGATGGCCGAGGAGAAGCAGCGAACTCTGCAGGAAGACAATCTGAAGGCTGTTAAAGAAATACAGGTGCTGCAGGAACGTCGGATTACCCAGTAAGTCCCCGCAAAGCAGCATGAGAAACTGAAGGCTACCCTGAGCCTCACCAAAGCATCGCTAGAGGCCAAGCTTAGAACCCAGGTGACTCGGCACAAAAGGGAGCACAAGAAGGTCAAGAAACTGAGACAAGTAACTGTGGCCGGAGCAAAGAAATTCATTGTGCTTCACAATGCAGTGAAAATGTGGAAGCAAGCTCAGAGAAAAAAAGTGTACAGATAAATTCCCTGAGAAGAGACTTGCAAGACGTACTAAAAAAACAGGGATCTCTCACGGATGAGATTACAGTTCTACAGGACAAGTATTGACCCTGACTAAGCGTCAGTGTCCCACAGCCACAAAAACCCATGAAGACAAGGGTACAGTGAGAGCTGGGAATACCGCTCGTCTGAAAAACAAGATTGCAAAATTTGAACCACCTAAAGAAGCACTAGCAAAACCTTCAGCCACCCAACAGGCAACAAAGGAAGGTACACGTGCTACATCAAAACCAGAAGAATCCTTAGCTGATGAAGCTGAAAAGATGGGACATTGTCTGGAAGTGGATATGGATTTGCAACTTAATCCCAAAGAGGCTGAACTAGCAACTCCATTAAGTGGGAAAAGGGCAGAGAGACAGCTTCAAGAGCGGAAAACTCAAAGGGCTATTTTTAAACGCTCTGCAACTGCTGTCATACAGTCTGCCTACAATAAGACGAGCACCCGATGCGAGGGAAATCTCATGACCGCGCACATAGCAAAAAGACTATACTTAGAAAAACTCGAGCGACTGAGGAGTGCTGATCTCAAGCACCTTCGGGTGGAGACACTAATGTACTGGAGAAAGGGCTCCAATCCCCGCGGGACTGAGGGTTCTCTTCCTCCATCCACTCTCATTCAAGTCACAGAGATATCTAGAATGAGAGTGGAAGGATGGGCTTTGGCCGTGGCAAGCCCGAGCTTCTCACAAACAGGGGAGGTATGTAACAGGGGAGTTGTCCCTGTTAAGGAAATGTGCCTCTAATCCAGCAGTGTGATGGTTAACTGCTGGTAGTCAATTATCCAACACCACCTGCCTGATTAGCTTCTTAGAAAAGCCTGTCTTTTGAGACAAGAAGGAAGATTGTTCCTGAGTCAAACAAGTTGTGAGACTGACCATGGAGACAGATGTCTTGAGCCTGCCAGAAGAAACAGCAGAGCTGCTTGCAAGACACAGGGGAAAGCACTTCTAAACCTGGATGCTGATTATCCGGAGAAAAGGCAGCAACCCAGCAAACAGATAAGACTTTATTTTCCAATGACTGTTGTCTATATATATATATATATATATGACTTGGGCTGATGAATAGCTTGGGTAGCCCCCCAGTTAAAAAAGGCTGGAATATAAGGATACATATATGCCAAAGTCGAGCAGGTTTTGTTTGGCTCACTATTTCTCTTATGTTGCTTTTTGCTGTGTTTAAAGCAACAGGCGCAATAAAAGCCTTATTTGATTTCACCTTAACAAGTCTCACTTGCATAACTCTGCGCACGTCCTCCTACAAAGCCCCTGAAATATACTACTGCAAAGACCATTACAAATGACATGTAACTAAATAAAAATTAAATTACACACACAACAATGTAGAAATAAAGCAGCTAAATACGTTTGAAATACATGAAAAAAACATAAACATTAGCAAATCAATAATTTATTATCCCTGTATGTCTATCCAGATATATACACATTACATACAGGGGCAATAAAAGAGCATAAAAAACAATGCATTTCCATCAAAAAAATCACATACAATACACCCATTCAGTGTACCTGAATGTATGAATATCCATAGGGACATGGATCAATTCAGGGGCATTAAATGGGGAAAAAAAAAACACATGAGTAAAAAATCCAAAAAACCTGTAAAAGTCAAAATAATATACTTTTCTTTTGTTTACTTACCATTAGATGGCCACTTACCGAAATCAAGGGGAACCGGAAGCTCTCAAACCAATCCACAGGTAACCATAAAATAAAAAACCATTACAATCTACGTCTGTGTCTTCTTTCTTCTATTTGTAATCCATTCCGTCAGTCTTGGGGTCTTCTTTTCTTCTTTGGGGTCTTCTCTGTCTTCTTCCGTCTTCTTCCGCCACGCCCTTCTTCTCTTCTAAGGAGGGAAGGTCTTCCCTCCTCGCCGTCCGGCTTCAAAATGAGACGACATAGGCTTTTATAGGCCTATGACGTCACATTTTCGTCAAATGGTTCCCAAAGCCCCGATTGGGCCGTGAAAAACATGTGATTTTGGGGGGGGAAAATTGATGACGTCATTTAAAGGCAATGACGCCAGCCAGTCAAAATGGCTGAGCTTCATTTGCTTTTAAGATGACTTCTAAAGAAAGATGGCCGCCGACACATGGTACGGTAGCCAATCAGAGCGTGGGAAATCATTCCCAACTCTGATTGGCAGAAGCAAAGCCTCTGTCACATGATCTACTAGTGCCAATCAGAGTTGGGATTGAGTTCCCACGCTCTGATTGGCTACCGTACCATGTGTCGGTGGCCATCTTTCTTTAGATGACGTCAACTTAAAGGCAAATGATGCTTTTGATTTGGCCACTCCTAATGTTCCTGCTATCTCTATGATGGATTTTCCTTTTTTTGCAGCCTAAGGTTTCCCTGTTTCACTTCCATTGAGAGTTCCTTTGACCGCATGTTGTGGGTTGACAGCAACAGCTTCCAAATGTGAATGCCATACCTGGAATCAACTCCAGACCTTTTACCTGCTTAATTGATGATTACATAACAAAGGAATAGCCCACACCTGTCCATGAAACAGCTTTTGAGTCAATTGTCCAATTACTTTTGGTCCCTTGAAAAAGAGGGGGCTACATATTAAAGAGATGTGATTCCTAAACCCTTCCTCCAATTTGGATGTGAATACCCTCGAATTAAAGCTGATAGATTGCACTTTAAGCCCATATTCATTATTTAACTGTAACTTGAATTTATTTTGGTACACCGCCGAAATTACAAAACTTGTATCAGTGTCCAATTATTTCCGGACCTAACTGTATATAAACCCAGTATTGAAGGAATTGTTATAGAGGAACTGTATGAGGATCCGCCATCCTGGCGGCTCAGACCCCTAAGCCCTCACCTCTTCTCCTGTCTCTGGGGATGTTCGGGAGCTGCGTCGCGGTGGCTGTCTTCCGGCGCGGGCGGTGCCTGGGCTTGCGCGGGCAGTGCGCAGTCAGTCCCTCGGACCGCGGTCCCTGCTCATCGGCTCCGTTCAGACGCCGGTATCTATATGTTAAAACAAGACATCATTAATTAAAATCAATCAAAACATTTTATTTAAATAAAGCAGCAAAATACCAAACAATGCCATCCACATAATAAACTGACATTGAAAAAAATCAACATAAATACAAAGCAAGAAATGCCAAAAATTATTGTCCTAAAAATATATTGATCTGTACCCTTAAGTGGTACAGATTAATACATTATCAGTCAATGTGCAAAAACTAAATATAAAAATACACATCCAATGCTAAAACTTGTAAAAAAAAATACATTTACAAACATGCAATATATTACTTACCATTAGAAGCACTGGCCCTCCGACTCTTCGGGAAACAGGAAGCTCACGTACTTTAGCAGCAAGGCCTCAAACAGCATCCGATGCCATCCGCCATGAAGATCCTGATCAGGTACCCAAATCTTCTTTCTTCTATCTTTAGAGACAATAGGGGAGACCCTGCTACTGCCACAATGGTAGTAATGGTAAGCGGTGCTATTGGGTAATGATAAATACAAAACTGAGAGAGAAGGAACCCAACTATAGCACTCAAGCTCACCCTCTGGTGATGAATGTAGTATTTAAAACGTAATCTTTATTATTGTTAGCAACCAAATAAAATAAAGGGTATTAAAATGACAGACTGAAGGTATGTGCTGGACCCAAATGCTGACAGCCGTACAGCCTCAGGATTCTGATATATAAGTGTGCCAATGGAAAATGCTACTAGCACACTAAATCACAGTCCTTGTAAAGGATCTGTATGGAAGTGGAAACGTACAGGGAAATATCATATACAATATAACATACGCTGTAAATCACTGGAACAAGTAACCTAATAAATGGAGTGATTTGATTTACAGTTGCCGGTGGGTGATTATGGTGTCACATTTATATTATATAGATACACCACAATTCAACCAGCAATGAATAAGTGTGATCAGAGCTCAGCTGGGTGCTCTCTGTGTAACTGTGGGCAAAGGTATGGGTAAATCTATAACATTGCTGTTGCTGGCTTGACCTCAGGTAACCTATAGGGGATCTGCAGCAGTGATCAAGGTAGGTATATATATCTGACTATCGCATATCATCAAGATCAGGTACGCTGATATGGAACTGCTAAGGTAGGTACTTAGGGCCAATGTCACTGTATATGGTCGCTATAAATACAGACCCCTAAGCGTAGATAGGTATATCTGTAGGACTGACGTCAGTGCTTTAACCTCAAGTAACCTTGGGGTGAACCATATGATATAGAGGGTGTCCTCTGTTCACCCTTTGCGTAAGGAAGGTTAATAGCATGTAAGTATTGAGGCGTAAAAAGCATGTGAACATCAGGATCAGCCTAGTAAAACACAGATGTAGCAGCTACTGCTGTTCACATAAATAAAAATGTACTGATTAGTTGCCCATATGTACTGCTAACAGAGGAGACTCTTGTGTAAGGTAGGTAATAGCAGAGATGAGCTGTCAAAGGAGACTCTTGTAGTCATGTATCAGCAGAAGGTAAGTAAACCTGGCTAATCAAATGATGAAACTAATCATAAGTACATATGTATCTCTCTTGAGAGGGTATAGTTGCCCTGTAACTATGGAGGAGGTTATTAGTATCCGTCGGGGCACATAATAGACCTGTATAGTGCACGTACAGAGAGCCGCACCAGCTCGCAGTGCGAGGTAGTCAGGTGTGGTGGAAGTCAGAACTGTGCGCGTGCACGTCTGAAAATTGAGCCGACGCGCGCGTTTCGCGAGAGACGCTTTCTCAAGGCGAAGTGGTAAGTACTGGTAAAGGAACCCTGCAGGCTGGCAGGTATATATAGGCCCTTCAGGAAATAATGTCATAGTTAACCCTTGTAGTGCCAGAGCATGTAATGGATTCTGTGCTAGCATGCACAGCTATGAAATTCTGTATATGTATACATGCCTGCACACAAGGAGAAGGAGATGAATGTCTGACTGTTGCAGAAATAAAGCAATTTTATGCAAAATGTCTGGTGTATTATTAAGTCAGATTACACAGGATGGAATAGGTAAATTCATTTCCTGTGATCCTTCAAGGGTAATATAGATAAATGTTGCAAAATAATGCCAGTTACAAATGTATTGGTCCAATGCTAAATTAGCATTGGAAATAGGGTCCAGAGATACCCTAGAATATAATCATTTCCAGATTGGAAGAGAAAGGATTTAATGTCATAGGATGTGGTTAATCCCTGACTACAAAGGCGACAGAAGGTGTGAGGGGGGGGGTTGTGGGTTTTAGGATTAAAAAAAAGGGGGTAATGATGTCACATTTCCCTTAGTGAGAGGAGAAACTCCTCTTAGGGTGGAGGGGTCACAGAAACGATGTGAACATGTATCTCTCATTGAGACCCCTTGGTGCTAGCGTTCCAGTGTGTAGATCAACTTGGATTCTTTTTGAAGGAGGACTAGATCCAGTTAATAGCCCTCCCGCTACCCCCCCCCCCGCAAGCCCTCCCCAACCATCGTTGGGGCTAATACCCCATTCACCCACCCTCCCGCTACCCACAATAAAAAAATACACACACACACAGCAGCCGCCAAAAAATAAATAAATAAATGACAATAAATACATTTGAAATACATTTTTATTGATAGTGTAGATGTGCAGGGGGTCTCCGGAGCTGAATCGCGTTGGTTTTAGGTCTGGGGACCCCGTGCCCCCCGAGATACAGGCCCCTTTAGGGGGTATTAATGTGAACAGCAGTAGCTGCTACATCTGTGTTTTACTAGGCTGATCCTGATGTTCAAGTGCTTTTGATGCCTCAATACTTACATGTTATTAACCTTCCTTATGCAGAGAGTGACCAGAGGACACCCTCTATATCATATGGTTCACCCCAAGGTTATTTGAGGTTAAAGCACTGATGTCACCCCTACAGATATACCTATCCACGGTTAGGGGTCTGTATTTATAGGAACCGTATACAGTGACATTGGCCCTAAGCCCTTACCTTAGCAGTTCCATCTCAGCGTACCTGATTTTGATGATATGCGATAGTCAGATATATACACCTACCTTGATCACTGCTGCAGATCCCCTATAGGTTACCTGAGGTCAAGCCAGCAACAGCAATGGTATAGATTTAGCTATACTTTTGCCCACAGTTACACAGAGAGCACCCAGATGAGCTCTGATCACACTTATTCTTTGCTGGTTGATTTGAGGTGTATCTTATAATATAAACGTGACACCATAATCACCCACCGGCAACTGTAAATCCAATCACTCTACTCTCCTTACCTTGATTTATTAGGTTACTTGTTCCTGTAATTTACAGCGTATGTTATCTTGTATATGATATTTCCCTGTACGTATCCACTTCCATACAGATCCTATACAAGGACTGTGATTTAGTGTGCTAGTAGCATTTTCCATTGGCACACTTATATTTCAGGATCCTGAGCCTGTACGGCTGTCAGCATTTGGATCCAGCACATACCTTCAGTCTGTCATTTCAATACCCTTTATTGTATTTGGTTGCTAACAATAATAAAGATTACGTTTTAATTACTACATTCATCACCAGAGGGTGAGCTTGAGTGCTACAGTTGGGTTCCTTCTCTCTCAGTTTTTCTCACATCCTTTTTGACAACTCACACTTGCTAAAGTGTTACCTTTTATACACTCTACTATTAAACTGTCAATATATGTGCTATGTAAGAAATATTTTTTTATCTTCTGTAGCTATAATGAATGTTTGCCTTATTGTGTATCACAAACAGTACTACTAATATAGCGAACTATTCAAGTAATTATTTGTTATCTATAAACATAGCAATTATTATAGCTCACAGAAAAACTATTTCACAACACACTATTGGACATATAATTGTGCAAATACATTTAAGTCCAGTGTCCACATAAGTAATTTACGCAATATTATCAAGACTTTTCATTAGATAGAAATAAACAAACAAACAAACAAACAAAAATACATTAGTACATACTATAGCTTTAATAAAAACATATACATATATTTACAGGAAATTTTTTATTTATTTACAATGACATGAAATAAAAATATAGCCTTTTGCAGTACCACAATCTGGCACATGGTGACGCTATATATTTTGAACAAATCTGAGGCTATTTCAGAGATTCTCTATTTGGATTCCAAGCTACAGTGCATAATTAGCTCTTATTTCACGGATTGGAGTTTTTAAAGGTGTGTGTGAGTTAAATGACCCACACCATGAACATAATTGACAAAAGTATTTCCAAGGTTTCTACCAACTAAATCCTACATCCAATCCCAGAGATAATTTATTTAACTAATGATATTTCTGTAACAAATCGGCTGTTCTTTTTCTAATTACTACATGTGGCTTGGGAGCTGGTCTGATGTCAGCTTTATTACTGTATATGGTTTCTGAAGAATCCAAACACTGCACCTAAATAGGGTGATTCGCTTTGGACCGTGGGCTCCATATTGCTGATATCAACCACCACACTGCTATGGATTGTCCCTAAGGTTGAGCAAGAATATTTGCAGGTCAATTTGCAAAATAAATCTTATTTGTTAATAATATCATAGAGCTTTGTCCAGAGATCTCTGTTTGTAATGTTCAATTGGAGGTTATTGTTGACAAACCTGTACAGATATAGCACATAGATTTGGAAATAGAAGATATGAATGATAAATATCCAGTTGTCTCTGCAAACGAATGAAATCTTGTTATAGCAGAAACAAGTCTTCTAGGAACTCTCTTTTCACTATAGGGCGTATTGGAAACAGATGTTGGTAGAAATTCTATCAACACTTATGAGCTCAGCTCAAGTGAATATTTTGCATCAGATGTTAAAATACACACGCATGTTCTTCTCTCTTCTCCCCCTCTCTCTCTCTGCCTATCCTTTAAAGTACTAATATAAGGGGTTTGATCTAAGATCCTCCTAAAACTGTTAATTCTCCCGGACGGGATCTACATAGTAGAATCTAAATGCATAGGAGGTTACAAAATACTAGGGGCAGATCGCCTCTTCTCGATCAATCAACCTTGAGATGCTTCGGGTTGTTCACTTTTAAATGTATATGTTAATTAAGTTTACTGTCTATAAACAACCATGTGATGTGAATGTACCCCTGTCAGAAAATAATAAAAATGTTTGAAACAAAAAAAATACACACGCATGAAAGCAAATCACTTGAACTTAATCGAAAGAAAATGCTTAAATAGAGAACAATGATCAGTTCACAATTTAGCACTCACAGCTCTTGATGGTAGTCAACCAAAGCGACACAACTTAACTCATTTGATTATGAACAGATCATTTTTTTTTCAAGGTGAAATAAAAGCCAAGAATGCAGGTTTACCTCAAATGAGCGGCATTTGTAATGTTGAATGTGTTCCTTTCCTATTGTCTGATTTAGCTGTGCTTATTGTATTACTATAATCCCTGTACTGTATTCTTTGTGAAGTATAAAAGCAAAAAAAAAAGCTGTGTGTGCTGTGCACGCGCATAGTAAGTGAAACTTCTTTGACTTTTGTCGCAGAAATTGACTTATAACGCGCGTGCTCGGCACACATGTGTCAGTCAGTGTATGTCAATCAGTGAGTATGTATGTGCATGTGTGTCAGTCAGTGTGTGCATGTGTGTCAGTCAGTGTGTGCGTGTGTGTCAGTCAGTGTGTGCGTGTGTGTCAGTCAGTGTGCGCGTGTGTGTCAGTCAGTGTGCGCGTGTGTGTCAGTCAGTGTGTGCGTGTGTGTCAGTCAGTGTGTGCGTGTGTGT